>JARWIR010000154.1:435000-437822 GCA_029959085.1 Nemophila menziesii | reverse complement strand
ATACCTGATGAAGAAGTCTCTTTTTGTTTAAAATGTCATGACCAACAATCTTTTCCTTATAATTATAATATTTCCTTATTAAATGAAGAACCTACAACAAATACCAAATAGATTAAAAATACAATCCATCAAATGATTAGGTATTAGTATGTATTATTCTCTCTTTATGAGTTGGTACACATAAATAAATTATAAGTGTTGTATATAATAATTTATAATCCAACATAAAATAAAATTATAAATGAATATAAACACTGAACAAAATAAAAAATTGTTTATCGATAATATCATCCAAAAATACCAAATTTTAAATATCAAACTCAAAATTTCTCATTTGAGCACATAAACATACATACTTATGTCTATAAATAAAATTTTAAATAAAAAGTATTATATGATAGTCGAGATCAAAGTAGTTGTACAATATATAAAATAATTTATCAAGGTTAAAATGTTTAGATAGTAACAAAATTAATAGTTACTCTATTCCAACAATATAAATTTGATTATTGAGGACTATGTACCCTTTGAAAATACTTACCATCAAGATATGAATTGGAAACACTAAATTTATAACCAGAAAGTGATCAGATCTATTTTAGTATTTAGAAAATATATATCAAGGCTATATTGCAAGATATTTTAGATGGCAAAATTATAACGATGATAAAATTAAGGTAGTATAGAATTGATGAATTTAGAGAGAGAGAGAGAGAGAGAGAGAGAGAGAGAGAGAGAGAGAGAGAGAGAGAGAGAGAGAGAGAGAGAGAGAGAGAGAGAGAGAGAGAGAGAGAGAGAGAGAGAGTTGTGTGTAAATAAATAAGAGTATGAAGTAAGTTTTAATCTACATAATAAGACTGGGAATAAATTGTTGAAATAACCCATTTGCTTTAGAGAAAACTCCCCATAGGACCAAACCTATAAAATGAAAGGTTTTTTTTTTGAAAATTGGACCGAATCTATTTCTAAATAGTTAATACACGAATAGATCTGATTATGTCGTGTGTAGTTAATAAGTGGAAGACCATGGTTCAATAAAGTAATCTATTATATACGTTTACAAATATAATTCCAATAATTTATTTAACATGGGGTATAAATTGATTATGCTGGGTGATGTATTGTCATTTGTAATATAATTTAATATTTCTGAGATATTATTTTTTAGATCAAAATATGAAATTTATCCCTTAATTTAGTATATATTGAGTTCTATAAATAGTTGGTCAACTAAAATATTTTATTCTTTAAGTTTCCATTACAAAATCATAAGAGAGAGATATAAAAGATGTAGCTTTATTAAGTTTGTTGAAATTTTAAAGAATGTGTGTGTCAGTTTCTTCCGAATAGTTTTGTCGTTGTATCCTGAAATTTGAATCCAACAAATGCAAGACGCCAGTATGTTGTCTAAATACCTTAAAGACATCGGATCCAATCCGAGTCTCGATAAGTAAATCTCTTTATTTATTTATGTTTTTTTAATTTATGAATTAGTTTTTATATTGTTTAACTGGTTTATGTAAATAAAACACAACAATTTTAAGGTCATTATGATTCACATTGTATAAACCCGAAATTGTTTTCTTTTCTTTTTATAAACTTTACTTTGCAAAATCTCTGGGTCTGTGTATATAGAACATGAATATTAAAGTTTATTTCTTTTCTCTTATTCTGATTTATAGGCTTGTGTATACATACTAGAAAATGACTCTCTTACTAACGTCAGATTTCTGCTTTATATAGAATAGAAAACATTTTACATACTAGAACATTTTACTCATTCATTTTTGTACATCATTAAGCATTACAAATTATAAGAGAGAGAGAGATAAAAAAGAAGCAGCTTAATTAACTTCGTTGAAATTCTGAATAATTTATGTGTCAGTTTTTTTCCGAATAGTTTTGTCGTTGTATCCTAAAGATTGAATACAACAAACGTAAGACACTAGTACGTGACCTAAATATCTTAAAGTCAATAGTTTTTCTTTTATTTATGCATTAGTTTTCATTGGTTTATACAAGTTGTATAAACCAGAAAATATTTTCTTTTCATTTTAAAAACTCTACTTTGCAAAATCTCTGGGTCTGTGTATATAAAACATGAATATTACATTCTATTTATTTTCTCTTATTTAGATTTATAGGCTTGTGTATACATTATATAAAATGACTCTCTTACTAACGTCATATTTTTGCTTAATATAGAATAAGGGGAAAATACTGAACAACGTGAAAAAAACCTGAGACAGGTGATAACTCAAGAACAGAAGATTGTGTACCCGCACCATCACCCATTGGACAAGCCGATAGGCCAGAAAAGTTCAATGGTTTTTACTTTAAGAGGTGGCAGCAAATGATGTTTTTCTACACGACCAATCAAAGCTAATAATAGTAAGATAGTCACAACAGTCCAATTTGGATTAAAAAAAAGAAAGAAAGAGAGGGTCAAATCACAAGGTTGTCGTCTTATTCAAAACCTACACGTTATGACTATGCACAACCGCGAACAAATATTTGTTCTTTTTACCATTTACCAACTTGATGTCGATAAATCCACGAGTCTAGAATCCATTTCTGCCAATTGAACCTTCTCGAACTGTTTCTTTTTAAGAACCAAAAAGATTTGTTCCAAAATAACCGATGCCAAGAAGAACAAAAGGCCTTGAACACGAAATGGATCTTGAAGTACTATTTCTGCATCTCCCTAACCAAATCCGCCCACATTAGGATTACTCGTTAATGTTTGATCAAATTTGATAGATTCGTCTGAAACAAAAAGTTCCGGTAATGGAGGGATACTATCAATCACTTGACGTTCATCG
>JARWIR010000154.1:385000-430000 GCA_029959085.1 Nemophila menziesii | reverse complement strand
GAAAGGTAAGGGAAGTCAGTTGTATGTGACTGAGATATTCGAGGGAATTGACGAATTGAACCTGGCGGCAACCGTCTGAGAAGTCAACATCGTCAACAACCTAAGGACATGTTTGATAGACATTAGAGCAACCCGACATGTGTGATCAGACAAATATGTGCTCAATACCTAAAAGAAAACTACAAATGAAGAAATCTTGTATATGGGAAATTCCGCCGCCTCAAAGGTTCTAAGTACTAGAAAGATTGTGCAGAAGATGACTTCTTGTGTCTCAAACCCTGATTCATCAAAAAGAAAAAGGTTTCTGATTTTAGCATTAGATTCGTGGTAATTTAGCCTCTAGATTGTAATATCTCTCGTAATATGTGACAATCATCTTGATTCTTCACCCGGTAGCCTTCATCTTTGTTGTTAGGTTAGAGATTTCTGGGTAGATGCATATTCAGTTAGTTAATGTGGTGTATTTTTTGAGATTGGTACTGGGATTTGTAACCTGATGTCTCCCTATTTGTTCTAATTATTAGCCCTTTGGAGACATCATTTTAGGTGAATTATTGACTTATGAGATAGAATTTTATACTTATTTGATCATATTGCACTTTCTACCCTTGGAAATTAACTATTTGCGGATTCTGAGCTTTTGTACGTAAATTTGATTGTTTTTAATGCAAAGTTAATATGTTCTTGAATTTCATGAAAGACCAATCCAATGAGGAGAAGTGAGAATAAAGTCTTAGTGTATTTTAGAGTGTTGGGAAATGTATTTACTCGAGTTTCTATTTTTAGAGTGCACTTTCCTATTTCTATTTCTTGAATTATTGATTTATTCTTTTTAAGCATATGCGGTTTAATTATTTATTTATTGTGAAGCTTTAAAAGATAAATGGTAATTACTTAGAGACCAAGTCGAGTTAGAAAAGGAAGGGAAAGAGATTTACATGGAAATAAGAAGATTAAGGAAGGATATATGCAAAGAAGGCAAAGATAAAGCTGCCTTATGAATCTGAAATTCCAGCCACGTTTCAAAGATAAGTCCATAACTAAAGATTGGATAAGAATCTGGACGAATAGTCTGCACCAATCGAAAGCTCTTTCCGAGACAAGCAGTTTCATATATTGGAACTCCTCAAACGGATAAGTATTGAAAAAGACATGACCAAATCAAATCAGCAGCAGAATCTTACCTTTCCTAGATTTTAGGGTTACGAATTAAAGAGTTCTTGACTTGTCTTCCACTCCAAGTAAATTCGATCTAGAGGTTCCTAACATGTATAAATACACCCCTTAGCCTCCTCTTTTACACACACTTCATATAATTATCAAAGAGGCTTAAGGATTCAAGTCAGAGCAAGCAGGAAGGAAGAAAGCTAAGAGCTAGAGCAGTCATCTTCTCCAATTCAAAGCCAAACCCAACCTCTTCATTAGGTTTATTTATTTTGTTTTAGTAAAACATTATGTCTTTTAATTTCATTGTTTTAGTTTTATTTTCCGTTATGAGCTAAACTTCTTAAATGCTTGAGAATCGCTATAAGGGTTGAACCTTAATTTATTTAATTAATGCTTTCTGATTTGGGATTTTTATAATTTTATTCAAATTGAGTAATTTAGTATTGTTTGTTATCGTAGGTTAATTTCACTATTTTTAATCTGATCAATTAGACATAGGTTTGAGTAATTAGGCTATTCACTTTGGTGGGGAAGTGATCATCTTGACGAGGGGTTTAATTACTGACATAGATAATAAACGTAAGATAGAAATTATTGATCCTGACGGACTTAGTTAATCTTATAGCCAATAGGGTAGAGAACCTGACATTCAAAGGTGGATTATGATCGCCCTGCCGGGGTTTGTAACACCTGAGAATAGCTCCTAAGTCCCTCTGACGGGGGTTAGGAGAATCTAGAATCCCGACTATTACTAGTTACTAATTTGTCCCTTAGAAGAAGCATTGATTAAGTTTATTTTTGTGTTACCTAGCGTGACTCAAGTACTATTCTCTCATCTTTTCGTCTCTTCATATTTACTTTCTTGCATTAGTTTTAATTTTAGTTTAATATTTACTTTATTTGCACTTTAGTCCTTTAAACAAAAAAAATAAAAATCTATTTAGTTACTTTTAATTTTCATTCAAGCACCTATTTCCATTTATTGCATAACACTTTAATCATACCTAATCCGTCCCTGAGATCGAAATCCCGTTTACCGGATATTACTTGGACGACCCGTACACTTGCGGTACGTGTCTTGCCTTTTTAGGTATGTTTTTTTAGAACACACTAGGAAACACCAAGTTTTTGGTGCCGCTGCCGGGGACGGTAGTGTGTGACCACGATGTTAGCCATAAGTGTTTTAGTTGTTAGTTTTTAGTTTAGCTTTAATTTTTATTTTTCAGTTTTACGCTTTAGGTTGTTCTTGCTTTCTCAGGTTTACAAGTTTTGGTATATGCTTGGAGATATCGTGATCCTTAATAATCCAGAAAGCCTAGTTCGAGAGAAAAACAAAAGAGATAAAGAAGCAAGAGAACAAGCAAGGTTAGAAGAAGCAATGGCAGAAATAAATGCTCAAGATCTGGTGATTCAGTTGGATGAAAACGGTCTTCCAATAGCTCCACCAGTATTACCAATTCCACCGGTAGGAGTCCAATTACCAGTTCCTCCCGGAAATAAACAACAAGTCAACAATAATGGTGGAGTACTTCAAGATCATGGACCGCAGATCTTCCAACCGAACAACCATGGAACTTTTCGTATACCACCACTAGGACTCCGTCCTCCCGCCATTCAAGGAATTCGATTCAGACCAGACACGGTGATGATTAATCAGTTTACAACCGTTGGACAGTATAGTGGTGCAGCTCGTGAAGATCCTATTCATGCTATGTACAAGTTTATGCAAATCTGTGATGCATATGTCACCCCAAGAGTAACCCAAGAACAAATGTACTTTCATATGTTTCCATTCTTCCTCACCGGAGGAGCTAGTGAGTGGTATGACAACAACCACACAACGCGATTGTGACGTGGGATCAACTTCAGATAGCCTTTTTCGATAGATACTATCCTCAAAGTGTTCGACTTAGTGGGCAATTAGATATTGTTAGTTTTCGCCAAGAGCCAGGAGAAACTGTAGGTGTTGCATGGACTCGTTTTCAATCATTATTACGTTAGTTCCCATTACATGGGTACTCTCCTGAAGTACAGCTTGGGATATTTTATCGAAGTTTAGGTGATGCTGTGAAAGACAAAATCGATACTATCTGCCAAGGTGGTCTCATGATGGTCACAACTGATCAAGCTCTGATTATCATGGACCGAATTGTGAAGAATGAAATGAGTTGGCAATCCTCGAAATCATCGGTTAGAGCTTCTGATAGAGGTACTTTTAATTTGGATACAGAAACTGCATTGAACGCTATGATTGCCGCACTTTAAAACTAGTTGAAACAATTATCTATGTCAAATAAAGTTGTAGTAAACGTTGTTAATAAACCAGAATTATGTTCTAGCTGTGGAGGAGATGATCATAGCTGGGAAGAATGTGCCAACAACCTAGAATCTGTATACTTTGTTAATAAGCGAGGTAACTATTCAGGTGGTCAATGGTATGGAAATCAAAACAGAAATCATCGAGGCTTTCAGTATTCGAATCCACATGGGGCAGCCAATCCTGGAACTTATCAACAAAGTCCTCAAGGGAACAATTACCAGTTTCGAACGCAAAACCAATACCAAGGGAATCAACCTAGAGCAGATCAAGACTCTTATTCGGATTCATTAGCTCAAAAGGCGCTTCCGTCGCGACCTCAAGAGGGCACAACCACCTCGAGTGAGTTAGCACTCACTTTGACGCAATACATAGCCAATTGGGATAAGAGGTCAGAGAAAATCGAAAACCAGCTATCTCGATTCATATATGACACCCACGCGAGAGAAAATAAGATGAATGAAACATTAAACTCACATTCCGCTTCGTTAAAAGTCTTAGAGACTCAAATATTAAAGATCGCCAATAGTTTGAATGTTCGAGGTCAAGGCAAACTTCCAAGAGATACGGAGGTTCCTAAGCAATTTGAAAGTTGTAACGCGATAACACTCAGAAGTGGGAAGAAGCTTCCACCACCACCTTTCCCGGCTATGAAAGAAAAGGAAGTAACTAGAAATGAAAAACCGTTAGAGGAGGTGGAAGAAAAAGAAGAACCTGAAGTGGTAGAAGTGGAGAAGACAAAGAAGAAAAATATTACAGAAACCCGTCCGCCTCCACCGTGCCCTTCCAGAGTTCAAAAGAAAGGAGATACGGCTGAATATGAAAAATTCATGAACATGATGAGTAAGGTCAATATTAATATACCTTTCTTAGAGGCTATCAAGGGGGTACCAAAATATTTGAAATTCCTGAAAAGAGCTCTCACAAACAAACGCCGGTATCTTGAGAATGAAATGGTAGGCTTGCCAGAAGAATGCAGTGCGATATGTCAGAGTAAGTTACCACCGAAGTTACTTGATCCTGGGAGTTTTACTATTCCCATCTCTATTGGTAATGAGTGGCAAGCGAAAGCTTTATGCGATTTGGGAGCGAGTATTAATCTTATGCCCAAATCAATTTTTGAAAAGTTGAAGATAGGAGATGCAAGCCCAACCTCTATGGTCTTGCAAATGGATGACAGATCCCTCGTGCATCTAGAGGGAAGAGTAGAAAATGTCCTCGTCAAGGCAGGCACGTTAATCTTTCCAGTTGATTTTGTTATACTTGACTACGACGCAGATAGGAATGTCCCAATTATTTGGGGAAAGACCATTCCTAGCCACGGGGCGTACTATAATTGATGTAGAGAATGGATAATTGACTATGCGAATCCAAGACGAGGAAGTGAAGTTTAACGTGTTTAGACCAATGAAGTTTCCAGACTCTAAGGAGGAGTGTTTCCGGATAGATGTGATTGAACAAGAGCCAACTAAGGTTGTGAGAACCTTAGGAATGGAGGAAAAAGAGCTCAGAAAGAAACCACCTAACATAAATCCTCCATATCCTAAAAGAAATCCACACCTTGACCATGCTAAAAAGAAAGAAAGAATAGGTGCGTGCTACGAAGGTTCCAAAAGAACCTGAGAAGGAAAGAAAGAAGAGGGCATTCAGTATAGGCGAAGAGGTCGCAATGAAGAAGTCTGATCCCCCTCCGAAAGCACGCAAAGCCAAGAGTTCTTAGCAAGGACCGTTCACGGTCACAAGGGTTATCTCGTATCAATTGGTGGTAATAAAAGCTAAAGGATGCAAGTTCTGTGTAGCAAACATTGATGACCTCAGTCACTGCTGGGGAGGTTATGTGAAAAAGTGATGCGAGAGGTAACCCGACGAGCTTAACGACGTTAAACAAAAGCCAGTTACTTGTATATTAGTTTATTTATATGTTTTTCAATTGCTAGTGTATAATTCTAAGTTAGTGTCAAGTTTTAGTGTCTACTTTTAAAAGAAATGAGAAAGGTAGTGTGTTACTATGCAGGAAATTGAGTTTGGGGTGCTAGGAACGAAGGAGGAAAAAAATCTACTGCTCTGACCGGCTAGCCGGCCAGATCACCGGCATGCTGGCGGAGCAAAACACGTGCCCATGGGTCCAGAGCTCGGGGTGTTTGCCAAGAGGTCGAGAAAATCACACGAAGCGCACCGGCTAGCTGGTCACACGACAGGTATGCCGGCCATAAGAAAACCCGTGGCCTCGGGTAGCTCGCCTCGGGTATTTTGACGGAGTCGCTCCTGGAGAAAAAGCAGCAGCGGTATGCCGGTGGATATCCCTGGTATACCGGCCAAGAGAAATCACGTGGCCACGGGGTAGAGTCTTGGGTTGCTTGCCGAGAGGTCCAAAAGGAAGAAGCCCAGCACCGGCTAGCCGGCCAGATCCGCCGGTATGTCGGTCAGCATGTCGGTTTTGAAGAATTTCATGCCTTGTACAACTCTTACCTTATTAGAAGCAAACCCTAGCCTTCCCCATACGAATTTTCCAGCTCCCAACCTTATAAATACACCTTGAAGCTTGATAAAACCTCTACAATAAACACAATTTCTTCATCAAATTCATCAAAAAACACCATTAAACACCATCAAGATCATAAAGCTATCAAGAGTTCTTCCAAGATTCATCAAGAAACCTTCTTTCTTCATCAAATCCAAGCTAGAAACTCAAGCTACACCAATCTTTCTTAATTTTATTCTATCCTTGGTGTAACTTGAGTTTGGGGTCAAATAAACCATGACAAACATAACAGATGCTATGGATTATAATAGGAAGTGTTATAACCTAGGGAAGAACAAGAATTTGCCCGGTTCTACAATTGAAAAGGCCATCAATCTTGATGAGCCTATTAAATAGAAACAACAAGAAGAGGCACCTACACAACCACTACACAAGAAATTCACAGCTAGGATGAAGGTACCATCAAAGCCTAAAGAAAAGACACTAATCCAAGATCAAGGTTCTTCTTCTTCTCAGAATAATTCTTACATACCCCCATGGGCTATCAAATTTCAACAACAAATCGATCATCTAAGAAAGGAAAACATAGCACTTTGGGAGGAAATTGCCAAGATGAATTCAACAAGGGGTAAGGTAACTTTGAACATGGATATTGATAATAATTCTTCTTTGGAGGAGGAGGATACGATGGATCTTTATGGCCAGGTACCCCGTTCAAATTCTGCTTCTTAATTGATGGTAGGCACTAGGTAGTTTAGTTTTTATTTTGTTGAGTCTTTTTCAAGTCGTGGGGACACGACTCACTTTTGAGTTTGGGGTGGGGTTCGTTGCCTCATCCCTATTTTTTGTGTTTTACATGCTTTTCAGAAAGAATTTTTTTTTAGGATTGCGTTTGACTGTAGAGTATTTCAAAT
The DNA here is from genome assembly GCA_029959085.1 of Nemophila menziesii. Taxonomy (NCBI): domain Eukaryota; kingdom Viridiplantae; phylum Streptophyta; class Magnoliopsida; order Boraginales; family Hydrophyllaceae; genus Nemophila; species Nemophila menziesii. The sequence continues at coordinate 423,120 of JARWIR010000154.1, read as the reverse complement.
GCACCCATCAAGCATGCTATTCATGAATTTATGATAGAAAATAGTTGACTTTAGGAGTTAGTATAAAACACACTTTGATTGCATGCAAACATGAGATAATTGATAGGAAGAATTAATGAACAATGCAAAAGAAGTAAACTTGTGATTAAGGATAATGGGTGGTTTGTAGAACGTGAGATCTAAATGAGTAGAGAAGCCACTTAGGTATTAACTAGAGGCAAGTTGTGTAAATAGGAAAAGGATAGAGGCAGTTCTTTGTTAGCCATTTGAATCCTTTTTGGCCATCTATCCCTGAATTAATTGTATCCTTCTTAGCCAAATTTTTAGCCTTTAAGCCTTTCTTTTGTCGCCACATTATAAGCCAATATCCCTTTAGATTGTTAGGCATGACCATATGACCCGCACTTGAATCACGATCCTGAGACTTCCTGTCTTGATCTTGAGTTTGGGTTTGTGGGTCCACTATTATGGGAATTTATTGGGTTGGGATTTTTGAGCTTATTAATTGTGCTCGTTCTATATATTTTGATGATTCACAGGTTTATGATATTGTAACCCTTTGTCGGGGTAATAGTGAATGAAAAAGAAGCTACGAGCTCAAGTTATGAAAAGGCATAACTATTAAAAAATAACATGATATCTCAACATCAAAAAGGGAGTCATGGCTATACAAAAAAAAATTGAATAAATGATTTGAAAAGAATAAATATTCGGACCGGCAAAGTGGAATTTTATGTGAATCATCCTTAGTGCTTATTGGGTTAATTTGGGATTGCTAATTAAGCGCGTCAATTGGGTTGTGTTAGGACGTTATTCGAGTGTAAACTCAAGCTCTTTTACAGTTTGTTGATGGTAAGTGAGGAGAGAGCCAAAAGCTCACTTCAAATTTACCAGATATACATACCATACCGTCCTTCAGCCTACGCTAAAACCGTAAAGACCTCGTGATTCCTAGATGCACAGTGAGTTAATAGGGAGTATGCTAAGTGGAGCGTTCAAAGCAAGTAAAGATCGAGGAACACCCTATAGCCACAATCTTGAGATAAGTAATAAGCGTAACCTTCTAGCATTGTGAAATTAATTTTGGATTGATATTATTTTGTGTTTGATTTTGCATGATAAGTGTAAGTGTATATTAATTCCTAGATTAAACTGTATGAGATTTGTTTTAAGTTGTGCTTTGGGAATATTTTCTAGATTCTACCTTCTGCATTCACCTAAAAGGGGCCTTTGTTTTAATTTTACTTTGTCGGGACGACAAAGGTTTGAGTTCGGGGTCTTGATGTCTCCCTATTTGTTCTAATTATTAGCCCTTTGGAGACATCAGTTTAGGTGAATTATTGACTTATTAGATAGAATTTTATGCTTATTTGATCATATTTCACTTTCTCACCTTGGAAATTAACTATTTGCAGATTCTGAGCTTTTGTGCGTAAATTTGATTGTTTTTAATGCAAAGTTAATAAGTTCTTGAATTTCATGAAAGACAAATCCAAAGAGGAGAAGTGAGAATAAAGTCTTAGTGTATTTTAGAGTGTTAGGAAATGTATTTACTCGAGTTTCTATTTTTAGAGTGCACTTTCCTATTTCTATTTCTTGAATTATTGATTTATTCTTTTTAAGCATATGCGGTTTAATTATTTATTTATTGTGAAACTTTAAAAGATAAATGGTAATTACTTAGAGACCAAGTCGAGTTAGAAAAGAAGGGGAAAGAGATTTACATGGAAATAAGAAGATTAAGGAAGGATATATGCAAAGAAGGAAAAGATAAAGCTGCCTTATGAATCTGAAATTCCAGTCACGTTTCAAAGATAAGTCCATAACTAAAGATTGGCTAGGAATCTGGACGAATGGTCTGCACCAATAGAAAGCTCTTTCCGAGACAAGCAGTTTCATATATTGGAACTCCTCAAACGGATAAGTATTGTAAAAGATATGACCAAATCAAATCATCAGCAGAATCTTACCTTTCCTAGATTTTAGGGTTACGAATTAAAGACTTCTTGACTTGTCTTCCACTCCAAGTAAATTCGACCTAGAGGTTCCTAACACCTATAAATACACCCCGTAGCCTCCTCTTTTACATACACTTCATATAATTATCAAAGAGGCTTAAGGATTCAAGTCAGAGCAAGCCGGAAGGAAGAAAGCTACGAGCTGGAGCAGTCATCTTCTCCAATTCAAAGCCAAACCCAACCTCTTCATTAGGTTTATTTATTTTCTTTCTGTAAAACATTATGTATTTTAATTTCATTGTTTTAGTTTTATTTTCCATTATGAGCTAAACTTCTTAAGTGCTTGAGAATCGCTATAAGGGTTGAACCTTAATTTATTTAATTAATGCTTTCTGATTTGGGATTTTTATAATTTAATTCAAATTGAGTAATTTAGTATTGTTTGTTATCGTAGGTTAATTTCACTATTTTTAATCTGATCAATTAGACATAGGTTTGAGTAATAAGGCTATTCACTTTGGTAAGGAAATGATCATCTTGATAGGGGGTTTAATTACTGACACAGATAATAAACATAAGATAGAAATTATTGATCCTGTCAGACATAGTTAATCTTATAGCCAATTGGGTAGAGAACCTGACATTCAAAGGTGGATTATGATCGCCCTGGCGGGGTTTGTAACACCTGAGAATAACTCCTAAGTCCACCCTGACGGGGGTTAGGAGAATCTAGAATCCCGACTATTACTAGTTACTAATTTGTCCCTTAGAAGAAGCATTGATTAAGTTTATTCTGGTGAAACCTACTGTGACTCAAGTACTATTCTCTCATCTTTTCGTCTCTTCATATTTACTTTCTTGCATTAGTTTTAATTTTAGTTTAATATTTACTTTATTTGCAATTTAGTCCTTTAAACAAAAACAAAATAAATATCTATTTCTTTACTTTTAATTTTCATTCAAGTAACTATTTCTATTTATTGCATAACACTTTAATCATACCTAAACCGTCCCCGAGATCAAAATCCCGTTTACCGGATATTACTTGGACGACCCGTACACTTGCGGTACGTGTCTTGCCTTTTTAGGTGTGTTTATTTAGAACACACTAGGAGACACCAAGTTTTTGGCGCCGCTGCCGGGGACAGTAGCGTGTGACCACGGTGTCTAGCCGTAAGTGTTTTAGTTGCTAGTTTTTAGTTTAGTTTTAATTTTTATTTTTCAGTTTTACGCTTTGGGTTGTTCTTGCTTTCTCAGATTTACAGATTTTGGTATATGCTTGGAGATATCGTGATCCATGATAATCCCGAAAGCCTAGTTCGAGAGAAAAACAAAAGAGATAAAGAAGCAAGAGAACAAGCAAGGTTAGAAGAAGCAATGGCAGAATTGAATGCTCAAGATCTGGTGATTTAGTTGGATGAAAACGGTCTTCCAATAGCTCCACCAGTATTACCAATTCCACCGGTAGGAGTCCAATTACCAGTTCCTCCCGGAAATAAACAACAAGTCAACAATAATGGTGGAGTACTTCAAGATCATGGACCGCAGATCTTCCAACCGAACAACCATGGACCTTTTCGTATACCACCACTAGGACTCCGTCCTCCAGCCATTCAAGGAATTCGATTCAGACCAGACGCGGGGATGATTAATCAGTTTACAACCGTTGGACAGTATAGTGGTGCAGCTCATGAAGATCCTATTCGTGCTATGTACAAGATTAGGCAAATCTGTGATGCATATGTCACCCCTGGAGTAACCCAAGAACAAATGTACTTTCATATGTTTCCATTCTTCCTCACCAGAGGAGCTAGTGAGTGGTATGACCAACATCCACACAACGCGATTGTGACGTGGGATCAACTTCAGACAGCCTTTTTCGATCGGTACTATCCTCAAAATGTTTGACTTAGTGGGCAATTAGATATTGTTAGTTTTCGCCAAGAGCCAGGAGAAACTGTAGGTGTTACATGGACTCGTTTTCAATCATTATTACGTAAGTGCCCATTACATGGGTACTCTCTTGAATTACAACTTGGGATATTTTATCGAAGTTTAGGTGATGTTGCGAAAGAAAAAATCGATACTATGTGCCAAGGTGGTCTCATGATGGTCACAACTGATCAAGCTCTGATTATCATGGACCGAATTGTGAAGAATGAAATGAGTTGGCAATCCTCGAAATCATCGGTTAGAGCTTCTGAAAGAGGTACTTTGAATTTGGATACAGAAACTGCATTGAATGCTAAGATTGCCGCACTTGAAAACAAGTTGAAACAATTATCTATGTCAAATAAAGCTGTGGTAAACGTTGATAATAAACCAGAATTATGTTCTAGCTGTGGAGGAGATGATCATAGCTGGGAAGAATGTGCCAACAACCCAGAATCTGTATACTTTGTTAATCAGCGAGGTAACTATTCAGGTGGTCAAGGGTATGGAAATCAAAACAGAAATCATCGAGGCTTTCAGTATTCGAATCCACATGGGGCAGCCAATCCTGGAACTTATCAACAAAGTCCTCAAGGGAACAATTACCAGTTTCGAACGCAAAACTAATACCAAGGGAATCAACCTAGAGCAGATCAAGACGCTTATTCGGATTCATTAGCTCAAAAGGCGCTTCCGACGCGACCTCAAGAGGGCACAACCACCTCGAGTGAGTTAGCACTCACTTTGACGCAATACATAGCCAATTGGGATAAGAGGTCAGAGAAAATCGAAAACCAGCTATCTCGATTCATATATGACACCCACGCGAGAGAAAATAAGATGAATGAAACATTAAACTCACATTCCGCTTCGTTAAAAGTCTTAGAGACTCAAATATTAAAGATCGCCAATAGTTTGAATGTTCGAGGTCAAGGAAAACTTCCAAGAGATACGGAGGTTCCTAAGCAATTTGAAAGTTGTAACGCGATAACACTCAGAAGTGGGAAGAAGCTTCCACCACCACCTTTCCCGGCTATGAAAGAAAAGGAAGTAACTAGAAATGAAAAACCGTTAGAGGAGGTGGAAGAAAAAGAAGAACCTGAAGTGGTAGAAGTGGAGAAGGCAAAGAAGAAAGATATTACAGAAACCCGTCCGCCTCCACCGTGCCCTTCCAGAGTTCAAAAGAAAGGAGATACGGCTGAATATGAAAAATTCATGAACATGATGAGCAAGGTCAATATTAATATACCTTTCTTAGAGGCTATCAAGGGGGTACCAAAATATTTGAAATTCCTGAAAAGAGTTCTCACAAACAAACGCCGGTATCTTGAGAATGAATTGGTAGGCTTGCCAGAAGAATGCAATGCGATATGTCAGAGTAAGTTACCACCGAAGTTACTTGATCCTGGGAGTTTTACTATTCCCATCTCTATTGGTAATGAGTGGCAAGCGAAAGCTTTATGCGATTTGGGAGCGAGTATTAATCTTATGCCCAAATCAATTTTTGAAAATTTGAAGATAGGAGACGCAAGACCAACCTCTATGGTCTTGCAAATGGCTGACAGATCCCTCGTGCATCCAGAGGGAAGAGTAGAAAATGTCCTCGTCAAGGCAGGTACGTTAATTTTTCCAGTTGATTTTGTTATACTTGAATACGACGCAGATAGGAATGTCCCCATTATTTTGGGAAGACCATTCCTAGCCACGGGGCGTACTATAATTGATGCAGAGAATGGAGAATTGACTATGTGAATCCAAGACGAGGAAGTGAAGTTTAACGTGTTCAGACCAATGAAGTTTCCAGACTCTAAGGAGGAGTGTTTCCGGATAGATGTGATTGAACAAGAGCCAACTAAGGTTGTGGGAACCTTAGGAATGGAGGAAAAAGTGCTCAGAAAGAAACCACCTAACATAAATCCTCCATATCCTAAAAGAAATCCACACCTTGACCATACGAAAAAGAATGAACAGGTGCGTGCTACGAAGGTTCCAAAAGAACCTGAGAAAGAAAGAAAGAAGAGGGCATTCAGTATAGGCGAAGAGTTTGCAATGAAGAAGCCTGATCCCCCTCCGAAAGCACGCAAAGCCAAGAGTTCTTGGCAAGGACCGTTCACGGTCAAAAAGGTTATCTCTGATCAATTGGTGGTAATAAAAGCTAAAGGATGCAAGTTCCGTGTAGCAAACATTGATGACCTCACTCACTACTGGAAGGTTATGTGAAAAAGTGATGCGAGAGGTAACCCTTCGAGCTTAACGACGTTAAACAAAAGCCAGTTACTTGTATATTAGTTTATTGCTTTATGTTTTTTTATTTCCTAGTGTATAATTCTAAGTTAGTGTCGATTTTTAGTGTCTACTTTTAAAATAAATGAGAAAGGTAGTGTGTTAGTGTGCAGGAAATTGAGTTTGGGGTGCTAGGAACGAAGGAGGAAAAAAATCAAGGTTAAAATAATTAAATTACCGTATGAAATTACAATAGATTATCAAGGTTAAAATGTTTAGATGGGTAAGACAATTCAAAATTATTTAATAAATTTGATCATTGAGGAATATATACCCTTTAAAGATACTTACCATCAAGATATGCATTAGAAACACTAAATTTATAACCATAAAGTGATAAAATCTATTTTAGTATTTATAAAATATATATCAAGGCTATATTGGAAGATATTTTAGATGTTAGAATTGAGGCAGTACAGAATTGATGAATTTAAATAGAGATATAAAAATGATAGAGAGAGAGAGAGTAATGTGTTAAGAAATAGCAGTATGAGGTTAAATTCTAATCTATATAAGATGATTGTGAATAAATTATTGAAATAGCCCATTTGTTTTATTGAAAATTTCCCATTGGACCAAATCTATTTCTCATTAGTTACAGAGGAATACATCTGATTATATCGAGTGTAGTCAATAAGTGGTAGACCAAGGTTTAATAAAGTAATCTACTATATACGTTTATAAATATAATTCCAATAATTATATAAAAACGGGTATAAATTGATTAAGTTGGGTGATGTCTTGTCATTTGTCATATAATTTAATAGTTTTGAGGCATTAATTTAGGTTTTTTGAGATTAAAAGATGATATTTATCCCTTCATTTAGTATATGTTTAGTTATTGGCTATTATTTGAGATTTAATGTGTTTTAGAGTAATATAAGATAATTTTTGTTTTGATTGTGTACCTCTGAGAATATGGAGATTTCAAAAATTTAAAGGCAATGATAGAAAGTCAATAAGTTAAGGAAACCTCCAAAATGAGTATAATCAAGATCAAGATACATCATGAAATCAAAAGAGTTAATAGAAGTCCAAACAACAACACTTGAAAATAGATCTGTCAACCTAAAAAAATAATAAAATTTAATTCGGAAGGAATTCGACCCTTTAAACACAAGATATCCCTTGGATTCCAGTCATGTGAGAAGAAATACCGATCAATTACGAGTTGATATGAAGTTATGAATGTATGACTTGAGCTGTCCGGTTATAGCAAAAAAGGTCTAAATACCACTTTTGACCCAATTCTAGACCCATGACTAGAATTTATTACTTTAGTAGTATAAATAGGTTGTTTTTTCCTTTTTAGGTACACTTCACTCATTTTCTACTGATAGAGTAATAAATAAGTAAGAAGAGGAAAGTAAATCACACAATTAATCCCGTCTTTGTAATTTTTTTTAAACTCTGGGATGTCATATGTCAACCTCATTAACTTCTATTCTTGATTATTCATGATTAATTATTTATCGCTTGTATTGAAAATCTGGTCAACTTGCCCACATTTACTTTAATTTTTTGACATGGTACCCCGTTTTTATCGATTTTATCTATTTCGTCTATTAACTTACTATTCATCATTTAATAAATTATTATTTTAACCATTTGAATTTCAAAAAGTCAAAAAAAAAAATATAATAAAACAAAAAAAATATTAAAATTTACTAAAATTATATAATTTTATACAAGATTCTTTTTTTATAAACATACCTTCCTGCTGCTCCTCTTTTGCCTTTACACCCCACATTTTTAACTGCCTTTGATGAAGATCATTCTCTACCACCATCAAGAACAAAACATAGAGAACCCAAATCAATGGGATTATTTCTCCACCATCATTTGATCGAGAACCACCCCTTAAAACATCCACTGTCATCAACAAACCCCCTATCTACGCTATGACCAAGATTTAAGTTTTTCTGAATTTAAAATTGATTTTTTAAATCAATGTATATAATGAAAATGATTTTGTTGACTACCAGAGAAAATGGACGGTAGGGGGCACCGTGTCATAAAAATAATGTTTACGGTATCTAGATTTCATTTCAAAGAAAGGGAAAAATGTCAAATGGCCAGATGTTCAGGGGGCATGAGTGCAATTTCACTTACGTTTATTCTTTTTCTTTGTTATAAGGTAACTTAGGTTAGTTTAGTTATCAAATTATTTTTTTTATTTTTATTTTATCCTAATGAATATCTGAAATATTAGTTACAAACATTATATTAACATCACAATCCCCGTGGATATGATTAATTTACGTTTTTTATTTTGCGACCCGTATCCTTGCTGGGCGTAATTCAGTTAGTTTCTATTTTATACTACACTTTGGGAGATATCAAGTTTTTTGTGTCATTGTCGGGAGTATTTTCTTATGAGTTGTTTAATAAAGAAGCAATTTCAACCTCCGTCATACTGCAAATTGATTATTGTATAGTAAAACGTCTGTGGAAAATGATATAACGATCCATACACTTGCGGAGAGTGAATGAACCATGTGTGGAAATAATATTACGCTCGGGTCTTAACATTAACCTAGACATATAAAGCTTACCCCTTTTCTTTTATCAACATATTGCCCCAATCAAAAATATATTGTTTGACAAGCTCTGTAGTATTCCACTTCCGCAATAATGCCTTATCATAACCCACGAATGCCTCATGGACTAGTTCCCTAGTATTAGAGTCGTAGACATTGGGAAGCTTAAATAAAGCAATAATCTTCCTTTGTGCCTTACTTTTTATAGTATGTAGTAGCTTGGTCATCAGTCACTTTTAAACGCGTTTCAACCCTTAGTTATTTTTTAAATAAACTACGATAAGCAATTAGAAACTAGGTAGGTTTTTTGTTGAGCTCTAGAATATCTTCCGTGATAGTCATACTCCATAGATCACGTTGTAGTCTAATCTCTTCTTCCTAAAAATACAAGTTATCTCTTTTCACTCATTTGGAAAATGTGCAAGAATTAGTTTTTATTCAACCTTCGAATTTCAAATTTCGAACTCCTCATTCTTGCAAGCCACAAATTGATTCGGTCCCACCTCTCTCTTGCGACTAACCAGTACTGACCACCACCCTGTATTTCTGGTGCTTCATCCACATGTAGAAGAACAAGAAGGGTGTAATAAGCTTCACATTTTGTATATACAACTTCACAATACAGGGTGGCGAGACATGGGGTTTGGTAAAAAGTATATGTGAATGTAATTAACCGAAACCTACAATCAATGACTCACCATGTCTCTATCAATACGACTGAATATATGATTATCATGCACTATGTAAAATTGCATGGTTGACTGCAAATCTTCTAAGCTCAGAATGCTACTAGTGTCTCCTTGTGTGTTTTAAAATAAACACACCTAAAAAAGGCAAGACACGTACCGCAAGTGTACGGGTCGTCCAAGTAATATCCGGTAAACGGGATTTCGATATCAGGGACGGATTAGTTATGACTATCGATGTTATGTAATAAGTGTAGAGAATTGTTATATGATGCGGAAAATAAATGATATAAATATTTGTTTAGGTTTTTTATTACGAACTAAGACACAAATAAATTAAAATACTAAATTAACTAATGCAAATAAATAAGAAGCAAGTAAATAGAAATGAGTAGACGCAAACACTTAGACGCAGTACTTGAGTTTTGCGAGGGTTTCACCTAAATCTATTAAATCAATGTTTCTGTTTATGGGATGAATCGGGAATTAAGTACTAGTCATCATTCTATAATCTCCTAACCCCTGTCAGTGTGGACTTAGGAGCTCTTCTTAGTTATTACAAATCCCGTCAAGGCGATTATAATCCACCTTCGAATGGTTCAAGGTCTCTACCCAATTGGCTATACGGTTAACTAACCCCGTCAGGGTCAATAATTTCTACCTTACGTGTATTATTTGGTTCCGTAATTAAACCCCCCTGTCAAGGTGATCCATACGCCACTATATGGAATAGCCTAATTACTAATTCCTAGGTTTGATTCATGACTTCAAAGATAGTTATTTAAATACAAAATAATAGTCAATACGAAATTACCCAATTCAATTTAAATTAAAATAATCCCAAATCCAAAAACATGAATTTAATAAAATTGGGTTCACCTGATTAATGCGACTCTCAAGTACTTAAGGAATTTAGCTCATAATGTTAAAAACAACTGAATTAAAATAAAAGATATTCATAATAAATTACAGAAATAAGAAGAACCTAATTAAAGGGTTGATAATTGCTGTTGTTGAAGAAGAAATTCTCCAGCTTCAACTTTCTCTCTCCTTTTTGCTTCTCTGACTTCTGCTAAGCGTTGCCTCTTCTCTAATATGAATTGTGTATGTAAAAACTGAGGTTAAAGGTCTTTTTATAGTGGGAAAAACGGATTGGGCTATTAAAAATAAGGATAAAATTAATTAGAATAAACCCCCAATCCATTTAATGAAATCCCGTAATTGGTGACCAGTTGTTACTAAAACAGCTGTAACTTTTGCATCTGGACTCGGAATCACTTCGTTCAACTAGGAAAATCTTCCTGACTTCAAGCTATAGCTACCTCATTTCATGCTCCAAGGCTGAATCAGTGGCTAAGATGCTCGAAAATAGTGATTTGTGACAGCATTCCAGATTTCATTCTCCACTAATTACTTCTTCAAATCAATTATTCTCGCCTTTGACTTCAACGCTTAATCCAAGACTTTTATTCCCATTTCTTCTCCTTGTCTTGATATTCCATCAAACCATAAACCTAAGAAATTTACACTAAAAAAAACGAATTAACGCATAAAATCTCTAAAACACAAATAATCCAAAGGGCATATAATTTGATAAAAAAGGGATATATCAGCTACAAGTCTACAACAATATGTAAATTATTCACTCAGGAGCACTTGTTTCCTATTCTTCCTCTCCCCGTACACCAATATATTATTAAAGTCACCCATAATATTCCATCGCTAAAAAAACATTAGCGGAAAACCCAAGTAGAAAGCTCCACATATCCATTAAATCAGTTATTTCGTTCAAACCATTTTTGAAAGAGGTAAGAAGGCTAAGGAGAATTACTTTACGTACGACCTAGAAATATATCGCTTGAAAAGTAATTAAAATCATATTAATCTCCCTTTATTCGAGTTCCACATTAACAAAATTCTACCGTGAATAATATGATCAATGTTATTTATACTTTCCCAACCTCTAAGCATGAAATTCATAAATCTCTCCACATCTAGTCATTTACTTTTAGGTTCTAATAAATACCTAAAAAAACAGTATTATTGTGTTGGATGAGGGCTAAAACCCTCCCTCAATTAATGGGGCAACACAAAACCCCTCATCTTCAATGTCGTGATATCATGGAAGGTTTACGAGATTTTCCTCCATTGTACATCTCCCTCCATAACTATCCATTTGGTTACCCATAATCCCCTCCTCAATGGTTCCCTCACCATACATATATGTTTCATTCAATTCACACTAACATTTCCTTTTTGAATTATTTTTCTTATAGAGGTGCTACAATGTTCCTCCATAAACCTCATTTTTTGATCCTCCCATGTCTTATACCCTATTATAGTGCCTTTATAGCTATTATAAATAAATAATATGTGCTTAGCACATTTTTTCACCAAATATTGTGCCTTTTCACCTTCATAAATCTCCTCAAGATTATTATTTCAAGCCACCCAAAAGGCTACCAACTAACTATCCGCAATATTCAATTTATTAATTCACAATAGTGGTTTCAACAAATCCTTACTCGGTACCACAGAATTGACACCTTAGTTAATCAATCCGGCTCACACATAATTCTACAACTGAATAGCGTCAGTGCAAGTAGGCTTCAATTTACGTACTACAGAAACTCAATCATGTTGTTGAATTCTATGCACATTAATTGTAGCCTCAACAAGGTTTACAACTCGTGCCCTTTTAATAATATTCATTATTTTAGTAATTAAATAAATCTTAGCCTCCCCAATAATAATATCTTTTCTCCCTATAATACTATTTTCCCCACTAAGTCCTACCACTCTTTGGTTAACGTCCCAAATCCTTTTCTTTATCTTCCCTTATTATTCGTATACCCCTCATTTATATCTTAGTAGATACATGTATCTAGCGATTTTCCATTTTCCTTACAACTTCACAACATATAGGTAATTTTTTGTATTCAATATTAAGTGCATATGTTCTACCACAATGCAATTTAATCTCCCAAATGTACTTTCTCTATTTCTTATTATTAATATCAACAAGAAACCGTGCAAATGAATTTCCATTGTTCACTTTCGTAATTGCATATGTAGCTAATGCCATACCAAATAAGTAGCAGTCCTAGAAGGCTAGAAATAACTTTTTATATTCTCGCTTGTTCTAGGAGGTTATTAATGACTAGCCAATTAGGGACATTAGTTATTTCATTGTTACCAAAATAATAATAAAATACAATATCTTGGCAAGAAGTAATGGCCTTCCATACGTGTAATATGGTATTTTAAAGAGTTACCACCTTCTTATCCTCATAATTTTCAAACTAAAACTAAACAAACCACTAGGGTGTTTACGCATATCACATTTAACACCTCACCCTTTTACAATACGACCCACCTCTTTCATGGTTAAATATTTCCTGAGTACATAACCAGTAAGAGAAAATCAAAAGCCTGGTCGACTATATTCACGGCACTAAGTAGAAGTTGCATGATTTCCCCCTCTTTAGTTTTAAGAGGCTCTAATTTCATGTTTAGTAAAAATCTATCAATTATGCACCAAGATGCTTCTAAAATAGATTTTCTTCTCCTTATTGTAAACCTTTTGGGGTAAACCCAACTTGTCTATTTTGTGACTGAGTCACCGGCCTTGTTATTTGTACACTCGTGTGGTTTTTTAACGCAAAATCAACCATATTCTTCTACTTACATGCCTTATCATTTAGTTTATATACAAACTTATTAGAAATTAGTGTAGACATAACATCCAGAACTTGTGGTGCTGCATCAAATTCTAGGTTTGACATTAAATCAAACACCTTGTTGCCATGCGCAATCGATACAATTAATGTGCTTGCTTCGTTGCTGCTAGAAGCTTTGTTGTCCTCAAAAGCTGCTTCATATGTTTTACATTTCACGTTACATTCGTCGCAAGATTTTTCCTTGTCCAACAACACTACCCTTCCATGTAGCCTTCTGACAACGTCAACCCCAAAGAAACTAGAACCTTGTACACGGCTCCTGGAATGGTTAAGCTCCATATATCATCTCCAAGTAACAACTCTAAATTCCAATCCAAGATACAAGATCCCTCTTTCAAGCACAGAAGCAGAAAGTCAAGGTTAACTGACTCTATCAGTTCATGTATAGACGTGAGGTTATCCATTGTGGGAAGGAAATGGAGCTCCAATAATTCTGGCAACATAGGTCATCGAATGTTGATAGATTCTTGGTGTCGGCTTCAAGTTGGATTTTCGAGGGATCTTTGGAATCAAGTTCATTGGTGGAAAGAAGGTAGGTTCCCCGGATCTTGTTTCTCATAACACAAGTCAACATCACAAAGAAATAGCGGAAATAAATATTCAAATTTGTGTAGATATCAAAACCCTATGTTCTAGAAGATCGTCTTCTCCAACCTTCTTTAGCCTCTCAAAAAGGAGAAATTGTTAAGCGTAAATGGTTGGAATAATTTAATCACGTCTTTGTTACAAGTAGTAGAAATAAGTGGATTGATGCAGTTTGTGGTTTTGACTTACAATTATATATATATTATTAAGAACGAGAGGAATTGCAGGATCATGGGGGAATGCAAGAAAGGAGCATCAAATAGGAATGAATATTGCAAAAAATATAAATTTGAACTGAAGTTGAAGTTTAACTTAAAGGATGAAATTATCAAAAGCGTGAATATTGCAGATAACTGTTGAGCCATGAGAGGATTTAATGTAGTAAAGTAAGTGCATATCTCTTTTTAACTTTTTGCAAGTTCATACATCTTACAAAATACTTTCCAAACAAAACATACATCTTACATAATCAAAAATATATATATGTTATGTTTATATATTCTCGGTGAAGTGTTATGTTTTTATTGGCTTCTTACTTAAATGACGTGGCTTAATATGGGCGCTTGATCTTCACTTACATCTCACGGCTCTCATTTGTTCTTGGCTTATGTCTCTTATAAAAGGGAAACGGGTTTGACCGAAGTTATAACCCTTCTCACTTCACGCGCTTCATTCTCTCTCACCTCTTCACTCCTTTGAAACCCTAGTTTAGAAGATCAATCTCTGATTCTTCTTGTAATCGATTAGATAGCTTCTTGGTTGTAATATTTCGTGTAATTTGTGATAATCATCTTTATTAATCACTAGATAGCCTTAATAGATATTTTAAGGTCCGAGATTTAGTCTAGAAGTGGTATTCGATTGATTTTGTGGTGTGTAAGTGTAAGGTGATTTGAAACATTGTATCTCTTGTGATTTCTAGTGGCTGAGCAACTCTCATCGGAGCTCAACGTGGATGTAGGTCAAATTTTGGCTGAACCACGATAAATTGCTGTGTCTTTTACTTTCTCCCATATTTTCTTATTTTCTGTTTACTTTAGTATTTTGATTTGGTGCTTAATCATGGTAAGAAATTACAAAAGTGGTATTAGAGCTCGAGTATTAATCTTGGGTTATTAGATTGAGTTTTCAAATCGGAAGTTCTCGAAAAATATTAGGGTTTCTTCCCTAATATATCTTGTGGGTTTAAATCGATATCTCTCCGTTCTTGAATCATTTATACGATGACTACAACTACCTCAACTCGAATTGATATGTCCGTGTTCGATGGTAAGATGGATTTTGGGGTTTGGCAGAAAAAGATGAAAGTTCTACTCTCTCATCACAAAGTGGGAAGCGCGCTTATTGCTGACATTAAAGAATGGCGTGAGGGAGAGCTTGATAAAGAAGCACAGATCAAAGAGGAAGCTTATAATATTCTCTTCTTGAATCTCTCTGACTCTGTCATAGGACAGGTTGATGGTGCTGATACAGCTCTTGAGCTGTGGGGTAAACTCGAAACTCTTTATGCCTCTAAATTTGTCCCTAATCTTTCTTTTTTGAAAGGTTCTTTGTTTAATTATAAAATGGATGCCTCTAAATCTATTGATGAGAATTTAGATGAATTTACTAGGATGAGTCTTGTACTGAAAGGTACTACTATGGCCTTAGATGACACTAGTAAATGTATGATCCTTTTAAATGCTATACCTGAATCTTTTTAAGTTGTGAAAGATGTGTTTCAATATGCAAGTTCTGCGCCTACTTATGATCAACTTGTTACTGCCTTAAAAACTCGAGAAAATGAACTTAAGTCCCTTAAAAGAACTGGAATTAATATGTATGTTAACCCTAGAATAGATACTACTCAAAACCTTGACTTAGCTAAGAATAACAAAGGAAAGAAAACCACTAGTTCTAAGAATAAAGAAACTAGGAAGTGTTTTCACTCTGGGAAAGCTGGACACTTAAAGAAAAACTGTTTTAAGTTGAAAAACAAGATGAACAGTAATGAATCAAATATTGCTAGTATGCCTAAGACCACTGATGATATGTTTGATGTGTTAAATGTTTGTAACTTGTCTGAGCATGCTAGTTGGATTTTTGATTCAGGTTGTACCTTTCACATGTGTCCCATACTTGAACTATTTCATGATTTGTCTTATGTGAACAATGAAACTGTATATATGGGGAATAATAACACTTGTGAGGTTAAAGGTATAGGAAAAGTGAAATTGAGAATGGATTCTGGAAAGTGTGTTGAATTAACTAATGTTAGATACATTCCTGATTTGAAAAGAAATTTAATTTCTTTGGGTGCTTTAGATGATCTTGGTTGTATTTCCAATGTGTCTAAAGGTGTGATTCATGTTTATAAGGGTGGTAAATTGTTATTATCTGGTGTTAAACATGCTGGTTTATATGTGCTTAATGGTACTCATATATTTGGTTCTGTGAATTCTGTTACTAATGCTTCATCTCAGGTTACCACTGAAAAGTGGCATTTAAGGCTAGGGCATATGAGTCAACAAGGACTCAGTGTCCTTAGCAAACAAGGTATGCTTGGAAAGGACACAGTTGGGGACCTACCTTTCTGTGAAACTTGTGTGTTGGGTAAACAACATAGGGTAAGTTTCAAGCCTGGAACTCACAATTCCAAGGCTTGTCTTGAATATGTTCATGCAGACCTTTGGGGTCCCGAGAGGTATGATGCTCATGGTCATTTCAAATACTTCCTTTCTTTAGTTGATGATTTTAGTAGAAGGGTTTGGACCTTTTTACTTAAAACTAAGGATGAAACTTTACAAAAAATAAAATAATGGAAGTGTTTAGAAGAAAATTAAACTGGTTTAACTTTAAAGGTTTTAAGAACTAATAATGGTCTTGAATTTTGTAACACTGAGTTTGATTTATATTGTAAGACTAATGGAATTTTGAGACACGGGACAGTTAGGCATACACCACAATAAAATGGTGTAGCTGAGAGGATGAATAGAACCCTTCTTGAGAAAGTCAGATGTATGCTCTTCACTTCAAGCTTACCCAAAGAATTTTGGGGAGAAGCCCTCTATATAGCCACTTATATTGTTAATTGGAGTCCTAACAGGTCTATAGGCCTTAAAACTCCTATGGAGGTTTGGAAGGGTCAGAAACCAAATCTATCTTTTATTAAACCCTTTGGGTGTGCTGCTTATGCACACACAAATGAGGGTAAGTTAGATCCTAGGTCTATAAAATGCATAATGTTGGGTTATCAAAACCAACATGGTGTAAAAGGTTATAGACTTTGGGAAAAAGACAGTAGGGGTTTCAAAGTTATTGTTAGTAGAGATGTGATCTTTGATGAACTAACATTTCCTTTTAAAATGTCTGCAGTTACAGGTGATGATGCTTTGCCTGAACTTGCAAATCCTCAACAAGTTGTGGGAATTGAGAAAGACGTGGAGCCTGAGCTTTCCAGTCCAGTTTGTAACCATGGGGATGATCTGAACACTCCCTATGATGAAGTTGATGCTCCTGAGGAAAATGAGAGTGAAGAACATCCTCCTGAGTCTTCAACAGGGAAACTTCAAACCTATCAACTTACAAGAGATAGGGCAAGAAGAGAAACCAGGACACCAGCTAGATACTCTTATGCAGACCTTGTATACACTTGGTGGTCCTTTGTGTGTTTTAAAATAAATGAAAATGTAAATCGAACCACAACCGCAAGTGTACGGTTGTCCCAAGTAATATAGTTGATAAAACAGATTCGTTCCAAGGACGGGATGGTTGATCACAATGTCTAACAAATAATGATTGATGCACTTATGAAAATAAAAGATAATAATATGTTTGTTTGGTTTTTGTTATTAAAGCTAATGAATGAAAGACAATTACTAAAATGTAAATAAAAGCTAAGACGCAGATAAAATGATGTAAAACGCAATATGAGAAGTAGCACTTGAGAACGCAAGGATCCTCCCAATCCTATTTCCTAACTTATGTTGTTTAAGGGCTAAATTGGTCAATTACAATGGTCGGGATTCGAAATTCCTTATGCCCCCGTCAGGGTGGACTATAAGGCGATCCTAAAGTGTCACTAGTCCCATCAGGGTAAATATGATCCACCGTTGGATGATTAAGTTTTATTACCTCATTGGCCCTAGGATTAGCTAAGTTCGTCAGAATCAATAGCTTCTATCCTAGATTGAATAAATGGTTCTGTACCTAAACCTTCCGTCAGGATGATCCAATCGCCACTAATTGGAATAGCCTAGATACTAACACCTGTTCTTAGTTAGCTACTACAAAAACAGTACAATAATCTCAATTTATTGAAAAGAGTAAAAGACCTAATTTAATTTAATTTAACAGAAACCCAAATTCAACATTCGTAATTCAATAAGATTGGGATTCACCCATTAATTGTTCTCAAGCACTATGAATTGTTTAGCTCATATTAAAAAGAAATACTAAATTAAAATAAATGGAATTCATATTTGATTACAAAATTAAAGATAAGAAAAACCTAATTTCCGTAATAGGAATGACTACGAACGGAGATATAGACCCTCTCCAACTCTTGTAGCTTCTTCTTCTTCCTTCCGTTGACTTCTCTCTGGTGTTTTATCTTGCAGAATGTGAATTGTATGAAAAATAGAAGTCCAGACCTCCTTTTATAAGTGCAAATTCGGACTTGGACCGAGACATTTAATTAAATGAAATATAAAAGGCCCAAGTTCACTAACTTAGCCCAAAATCCCGTAACTGCTGATATACCTTCACTAAAACGGCTTTTCCCGATTCGTTATGACTCTGATTGACCTCATTCTAGTTGCTAAAGTTCCGTAACTCGATAGGGAGCGTTTTCTCTTCAAAGGTCAGCGGCTAAATCATCGCTTAAGCACCTCGAAATCAGCAATCTATGACCTAGAAAATGGATTTTCAGCTCTAAAAATAATATCTTCGGGATTTATCTTCAAGTCTTGACTCTATCTCTTGATCTTTGACTTTCTCCTCGGATTCCTCTTCTTGCTAATACCTAAAACCTGTAAACTTTACACTAAAAATACCAATATTACGCGCAAAAGCTTAATAAATCAAAAATGCTAGAAATAAAAGAGGAAAATCATATTATTGCATATTTAGTCCAAAAGTCTATCAAATTGATTAAATAAACACCAAAAATGATGTCTCCTAAGGATCGAAAATAAGAACAATTAAGGAGACATCAAGACCCCCAACTCAAACCTTTGTCGTCCCGACAAAGCAAAACAAAACAAAATAAGGGGTAGAAGTAAACGCAAGAACAAATAGAAGTTAGCAAATAAACCTAAAGCAATTTTTAAGATAAATCTCATATAGCAAAACTTTAAGAACTAACATATACATACACTAATCATGCAACATCAAATACAAATAATCTCAATCATAAAATTAAAGTCGCAATGCTTGAAGGTTACACTTGTACTCATCTCTGTATGATGACTATAGGGTGGTCATTAATCCTAACTCGCTTTTAACGCTCCACCTAGTGTATTCTCTATCAACAGAATCATAAAATTACTATGCACTTAGGAATCACGAGGTCTTTATGGTTTTAATAATGGCTTAAGGACGGTATGGATGTATATTTGGTAAATTTGAAGTGATCTTTTGGCTCTCTCCTCACTTACCATCAACAATGTCCTCGAGCTTGAGTTTACGCTAAAAAATGTTCTCACTCACCCATTTGACGCGCTAATGTTGCGTCCCCAATGTCAACCCAAATAAAACTAAGATGATTTCCAAAAATATTCCACTTTGCCGATTTATTTATTCTTTCTTTCTTTTTATTTTCTTTTTTTCATTTCTTTTCTTTTTTTTTTGTACAAGATACCCATGACCATCATTTTGATGTGAAAAGTCATGTCTCTTATAATTTTCTTTTTCTTTATTCTATTTTTTTTCTTTTTCAAATTTCGGCAAAGGGTTACAAATAATAATATCATCTTTTATTTTTGTGCCTCAATACAAACACATATAATCCCTTCCCAATGTAAATTCCCAAATGTGGACCCTCCACCCCAAACTCAAGCTCGAGACAAGTCTCAGGGTTGTGATTCAAGTGCGGATCATTTGGTCATGCCTAATAATCTAAAGGATAATGGGCTTATATCGTGGCTACAAAAGAAAAGGCTTAAGGCTCAAAATTGGGCTAAGACGGATAAAATTATAATAAGGGATAGCAAGCTAAAAGGCTTCAAATGGCTAACAAAGAACTGCCCCTATCATTTTCCTAAGTACATAGCTTGTCTTTAGTTCATATCTAGGCGGGTTCTCTACTCATTAGGATTTCACGTTCTACACACCAAACATATTCCTTAAGTACAAGCTTACTTCATTTGCATTGTTCATTAATTCTTCCTATTAATTACCTATGTTCGCATGCAATTGTAAGTGCGTTTTATGCTATTCCATAAAGTACACTATTTACTATCATAGATTCATCAAAATTATGCTTAAAGGAACATTTAAAATCTTCTATAGTCAAACGCAACTCCGAAAATTATTTTATTGAAAGCAAATAAAACACATAACACATAAAAACTGGGATGAGGCAACGAACCCCACCCCAAACTCAAAAATGAGTCGTGTCCCCACGACTCGAAAAAGACACAAAGCAATAAAATAATCTACACTAAATGAGAAGGGAAAGAAAACGTATCTGAACCAGCGCGAGGCTGGTGTTGGTGTTGCGTCCAAGTTGAGGTTTTGAATTCTTCTTCATCAATGGTTGCGTTTAAAGTGTTCTTCATCACCTCGAACTTCTTCAAATTTCCCACGTTTTCATTTATTACTTGCCCTCTAAGCATCATCTCTTCTATTAAGATCTTCCACTAATACCCAATTCTCGTTCTTCACCATGTTCTTCATACCTTTTCTAACCTTTATGGTCATCTCCGATGACCCCAAACTCAAAGCTTCAAGACCCTCAAAAGGTTTGGATAAAATTGTGATTTTAGTGTTCTTGAAGGTTTGGGTTTGAATTATGGATTGTTTAGAGCTGGGTCATGGATATTTCAAGGTTTGGGAACGGTTTAATGGATAAATTTTAGCTTTGGTGTAAGAAAACTTCGGATTAAAGTGTGACGCTTTGGTATTTTGGAAGTTTAATGGTTTGATTGTGATCTTGGATGATGTTTAGAGGGAAGGATTGGTGGTATGATGTTGTTTTGATGATGCATCGAGGAGTAGTTGGAGGCTAAGATTTGTAATAAAGAGGTAGGCTTGGGAAAGAAGCTAAAAATATAGGGTTTGAACCCTTAAAACCGCCGATCACAGCAGTTGACCGGCTAGCCGGCGGATGACCGGCATGCCGGTCACTGTGTCGGCGAAAAATAAATTTTCGAAAAAATTTGTACTCTTTTTTTTTTTTTTCAACCTCTGACGCAGCCTTCTTGCGTCGTCGCTGACGCAGTGATCAGAAACCTTGACATCACTGGCCGGCTAGCCGGCGAATTCGCAGGCATGCCGGCGGAATGTCGATGGCGCATTTCGAGACGCAGCAACCTTGCGTCGTCGCTGACGTAAGGACCAGAAACTCTTCCTCCAGTTGGCCGGCTAGCCGGTCAGTGACCGGTATGCCGGTGGATTCTTGCTGGCGCGAATGGTGACGCAGCAATGCTGCGTCATCGCTGACGCAGTGGTCAGAGAGTTTGGGGGTCTTCAGCATTTTTGGCCGGTATGCCGGCCAGCTCGCCGGCTAGCCGGTCAAACCTGTTGTTGACTCCATAATTTTTCGTTTTCTCCTCGTTTTGACCCCAAACTCATGACCCTTTTACCCCTGAAATCATCAAAAACAACTACCCTTCCTCATTTCTTAATAATAAACACTAAATTAACGAAAATCAAATTAATTTAAACTACGAAATTGAAATACTTAAACTAATATACAAGAAATGGCTTTTGTTTAACATCGTTAAGCTCGACGGGTTACCTCATTCTTTAGTCATTGACATAACCTCCCCAGCAGTGAGTGAGGTTGTCAATATTTGCAACTCGGAATTTACATCCCTTAGATTTTATGCCCACTAGTTTATCTGAGATAACCTTTGCAACCACGAATGGTCCTAGCCAAGAGCTTTTTGATTCACATGTCTTTGGAGGAGGTTTAGGCTTTTTCATAGCAACTTCTTCGCCTACTTTAAACTCCTTTTTCTCCCTTTCCTTCTTAGGTTCCCTTGGAACCTTCGTGACACGTGTTTTCTCTTTCTTCTTTGTACGATTGAGTGGTGGATTTCTCTTAGGATTTGGAGGAACTTTGATCGGTGGTTTCTTTCGTAGCTCTTTCTCTTCCACTCCTAAAATGTCCACAACATTAATTGGCTCTTTTCTTACCGGTTCCATTACATCTACACGAAAACATTCTTCCTTGGAATCCGGAAACTTCATAGGTCTAAACACATTAAACTTCATCTCCTTGTCTTGGATTCGCATAATCATTTCGCCGTTTTCTACATCAATCAAGGTACGCCCCGTTGCTAGGAATGGTCTTCCCAAAATAATGGGGACATTCCTATCCGCGTCGTAATCAAGTATAATGAAATCAGCGGGAAAAATTAACGTACCTGCCTTAACGAGGACATCTTCGATTCGGCCTTCCGGATGTGCAAGAGATCGATCCGCCATTTGCAAGACCATAGAAGTGGGTCTTGCTTCGATATTAAGCTTGTCAAAGATTGATTTGGGCATAAGATTTATGCTTGCACCCAAATCACATAGTGCCTTACCTTTCCATTCTTCTCCAATCGATATCGGAATTGTGAAACTCCCAGGATCAACTAACTTTGGAGGTAATTTACCTTGACAAATAGCACTACATTCCTCAGGGAGACCAATCATCTCATTATCAAAATACGGCCTTTTATTTGTGAGGGCTCGTTTCAAGAACTTAGCATACTTGGGTACATCTCTAATAGCTTCTAGCAACGGAATATTTATGCTAAGACCTCTTACCTTGTTAAAGAATTTTTGATAATCAGCCATATCGCCCTTCTTTTGAACTCTCGATGGAAATGGTGGAGGAGGACGGTTTATTATAGTATCATTTTTCTTTTTCGGAACTTCACTAGACCTCTCCACTTCTTCTACTTCAACTGGTTAATCTTTATCCACCACCTCTTTTTCTTTTCTAACTTCTTTTTCTTTCATAACCGGAAAAGGAGGTGGAGGAAGGTTCTTACCACTTCTGAGAGTAATAGCTTTACAATCTTCGATTTGGATTGGATTCTCAGTATCGCTTGGGAGTTGCCCTTGTGGACGTTGATTCAGTTGTTTATTAATTTGACTTAGCTGATTCTGGAACAACTTCATATTTGCTTCGACTGCATTTTGACGTTCCATAGTTTGAGTCTGAAGAGCAATTAAACTTTCTACGGTTTTCTGAAGGGTAACTACACCTTCTTGTGGATAGGCGGGTAAGGCTTTTTGATTCAAAGTTTCATCGTAAGTATTCTGAGGAGCTTGTCTTTGTACATAATTACCCTGATTCTGTCCTTCTTGATAATTGTTGTGTGGTCTTGGATTATAGTTGTTACCTTGGGGATGCGGCTGATACGCATATGTAGGATTGGCTGCCCCATTAGGATTTGGGTATTGAAACCCAGGATGGTTTCTGTTAGGCTGATATCCATTACCACTCGAATTAAAGTTACCTTTATTGGACACAAACATCACAGATTCTTGATTATTTTGACAATTTTCCCAACTATGATCATTAACACCGCAATACTCACATCCATATACCTCTTGTGCAACCTTTACCTCACCTCTTTTATTCGAAAAACCTTCTTTCACGGCTAGAGTAAGTTGTCTCAGTTGTTGTTCTAGTGTGGTTTGAACAATTACTAAAATGTAAATAAAAGCTAAGACGCAGATAAATAATGATTGATGCACTTATGAAAATAAAAGATAATAATATGTTTGTTTGGTTTTTGTTATTAAAGCTAATGAATGAAAGACAATTACTAAAATGTAAATAAAAGCTAAGACGCAGATAAAATGATGTAAAACGCAATAGGAGAAGTAGCACTTGAGAACGCAAGGATCCTCCCAATCCTATTTCCTAACTTATGTTGTTTAAGGGCTAAATTTTTCAATTACAATGGTCGGGATTCTAAATTCCTTATACCCCCGTCAGGGTGGACTATAAGGCGATCCTAAAGTGTCACTAGTCCCATCAGGGTAAATATGATCCACCGTTGGATGATTAAGTTTTATTACCTCATTGGCCCTAGGATTAGCTAAGTTCGTCAGAATCAATAGCTTCTATCCTAAATTGAATAAATGGTTCTGTACCTAAACCCTCCGTCATGATGATCCAATCGCCACTAATTGGAATAGCCTAGATACTAACACCTGTTCTTAGTTAGCTACTCCAAAAACAGTACAATAATCTCAATTTATTGAAAAGAGTAAAAGACCTAATTTAATTTAATTTAACAGAAACCCAAATTCAACATTCGTAATTCAATAAGATTGGGATTCACCCATTAATTGTTCTCAAGCACTATGAATTGTTTAGCTCATATTAAAAAGAAATACTAAATTAAAATAAATGGAATTCATATTTGATTACAAAATTAAAGATAAGAAAAACCTAATTTCCGGAATAGGAATGACTACGAACGGAGATATAGACCCTCTCCAGCTCTTGTAGCTTCTTCTTCTTCCTTCCGTTGACTTCTCTCTGGTGTTTTATCTTGCAGAATGTGA
The DNA here is from genome assembly GCA_029959085.1 of Nemophila menziesii. Lineage (NCBI taxonomy): Eukaryota > Viridiplantae > Streptophyta > Magnoliopsida > Boraginales > Hydrophyllaceae > Nemophila > Nemophila menziesii. Next base: position 398,680 of record JARWIR010000154.1, on the reverse strand, counting down.
ATTGTATGAAAAATAGAAGTCCAGACCTCGTTTTATAAGTGAAAATTCGGACTTGGACCTAGGCTTTTAATTAAATGAAATATAAAAGGCCCAAGTCCACTAACTTAGCCCAAAATCCCGTAACTGCTGATATACCTTCACTAAAACGAATTTTCCCGATTCGTTATGACTCCGATTGACCTCATTCCAGTTGCTAAAGTTCCGTAACTCGATAGGGAGCGTTTTCTCTTCAAAGGTCAGCGGCTAAATCATCGCTTAAGCACCTCGAAATCAGAAATCTATGGCCTGGAAAATGGATTTTCAGCTCTAAAAATAATATTTTCGGGATTTATCTTCAAGTCTTGACTCTATCTCTTGATCTTTGACTTTCTCCTCGGATTCCTCTTCTAGCTAATACCTAAAACCTGTAAACTTTACACTAAAAATACCAATATTACACGCAAAAGCTTAATAAATAAAAAATGCTAGAAATAAAAGAGGAAAATCATATTATTGCATATTTAGTCCAAAAGTCTATCAAATTGATTAAATAAACACAAAAAATGATGTCTCCTAAGGGTCGAAAATAAGAACAATTAAGAAGACATCAACACTGCATTAAATGCTTCAGTTGAAGTTACCAACTCTGAACCTACATCCTATATGGATTCTATGAAGGCAGATCATAGTGCACACTAAGAGAAAGCTATGAAGGAAGAAATTCAGTCTTTACATGAGAATAACACTTGGGTTCTTACTAAGCTACCTCATAAACAAAAGGTGGTTGAATTTAGATGGTTATTCAAACTCAAAGAGGGCATTTCTGAAACTGATCCTCCAAGGTATAAGGCAAGGTTGGTTGCAAAAGGTTATACTCAAATGGAAGGTATTGATTTCAATGAAATTTTCTCTCATGTGGTTAAATTCAAAACTATTAGGGTTATGTTATCTTTTGCTGCTTGTTATAACCTGGAAATAGAACAATTAGATGTTAAGACTGCTTTCTTGCATGGTGACCTTGATGAAACTATCTATATGAGACAACCTGAGGGTTTTATTGACCCTAAACTTCCTGATCATGTGAGTTTACTGAAAAAATCTCTTTATGGTTTAAAACAGTCCCCTAGACAATAGTATAAGAAGTTTGATTCATTTATGCTTAAATGTGACTATATGAGATCTGAATATAATGCTTGCTTGTATCTATCTGTTAAAACTGATCAACATGTATATGTTTTACTCTATGTTGATGATATGCTCATTATTTCTAAGTCCCTTAAGTGTATATCTGAGTTTAAACTGAAGTTTAGTAAAGAATTTGATATGAAAGATCTTGGAAAGGCTAAGAAAATTTTAGGGATGATAGTTGATAGAGATAGGAGTAAATGCATGAAAAAGCTTCACCAGGAACCTTATTTGAGAAAAGTAATTTCAAAATTTGGGAGCTTGAATTGCAAAACTGTTATGACTCCTTTGGCTGGTCATTTTGTTTTAACTAAACAATTGTGCCCCAAGACACAGTCTGAAATTGTGAAAATGAACTATTTTCCATATGCTAATATTATAGGGTCCCTTATGTATGCTATGATTAGTACTAGACCAGATTTGTCTTTTGCTATATCTTTATTGAGCAGGTACATGTCAAATCCTGGTTGGGATCACTGGTGTGCTCTTAAACATGTTCTTACATAGGTTAGTAGTACATTGGGAGTTGGACTGTGCTGTGGAAATCATAACATACCTTTTGAGTTAGTAGGCTATGTTGACTCTGACTTTGCTGGAGATAGAGACTCAAGAAAGTCAACAACCTCTTATTGCTTTACTATTGATGGAAACTGTATTTCATGGAAGTCACAACTTCAACCTTTAGTAGCTTTGTCTACTACTAAAGCTGAATATGTAGCTATAACTGACTCAGAAAAAGAGGCAATTTGGCTTCAAAATTTACTATCTGAAGCTTGTGTTGTTATGGGTAAGGCTACTATATTCTTTGACAATCAAAGTGCAATTCAACTGAGTAAAAACCCAGTATATCATGAAAGAACAAAACATATTAGTGTTGAATTCCATTATATAAGGGATATACTGGTTAGTGGTGAAGGTAAGTTGTTAAAAGTGGCAACTGAGGATAATCCTGCTGATTTTGGTACAAAAATAGTTATTAATGTCAAATTCAAGCAATGCTTGGATTTGCTCTCTATTGGTTGATGTGTGTGCAGGTACATGGGCTGAGAAGATGATAGAGATGGCTCATGCTGCTGGATTTCACTAAGGGATGCAGCTTCAGGTGGAGGTGGAGGATGAACACTTCAAGGAGGAGATTGAAGAATATATATATGTTATGTTTATACATTCTCGGTTAAGTGTTATGTTTTTATTGGCTTCTTACTTAAATGACGTGGCTTAATGTGGGCGCTTGATCTTCACTTACATCTCACGGCTCTCATTTGTTCTTGGCTTATGTCTCTTATAAAAGGGAAACGGGTTTGACCGAAGTTATAACCCTTCTCACTTCACGCGTTTCATTCTCTCTCACCTCTTCACTCATTCGAAACCCTATTTTAGAAGATCAATCTATGATTCTTCTTGTAATCGATTAGATAGCTTCTTGGTTGTAATATTTCGTGTAATTTGTGATAATCATCTTGATTAATCACTAGATAGCCTTAATAGATATTTTAGGGTTCGAGATTTAGACTAGAAGTGGTATTCGATTGATTTTGTGGTTTGTAAGTGTAAGGTGATCTGAAACATTGTATCTCTTGTGATTTCTAGTGGCTGAGCAACTCTCATCGGAGCTCAACGTGGATGTAGGTCAAATTTTGGCTGAACCACGATAAATTGCTGTGTCTTTTACTTTCTCGCATATTTTCTTATTTTCTGGTTACTTTAGTATTTTGATTTGGTGCTTAATCTTGGTAAGAAATTACAACACATAACAACTCATCTAACATATGGTTGAACATAATTACAAAAAGTGCCACATGATCACAACATAAAAGAGGAAGCAGCTAGCTATCTTTAGGATGATGTCCAGATATAAACTTGACCCCCACTGGTGGCTATTGCAAGCTTCCCAACTATATACGGATGTGCATCAAGACTAAATGGAATAAATGTCCTGTTTTTACTTTCTAAAGTTGTAATTGTTCTTTTATCCACTACAGATATCACATCAACACCTCTTTTCATATTCCCAATATACACATTTGAATTATCCCAGCCCCAAACTCCTCTGTCCCAAGAAAGAAAATACGTATTATAAAAAAAACATGTACAGAACAGTATGATAATTATGCTTAGAGAACAAATAACATACCTAAACGGTGATATCAAACTCCATGTCCAATTGTTATGGTATACCTTAGATGTATCGTCAAAATTAGGTCCACATTCTCAACTTTATCATCAACGCTGCAAGTGCAATAATATCAAGCTTAGCTACAGAAAGCCACTGGATTTAAAAGTATATCAACTAACTTTGTTGTTGCAAGAAACATTCCAGAAGGGGAAAAGTAAGCAGAATGAACATCTTTGTCATGTCTTATAGACGTCGGATATCCATATTTGCCTTCATTTATTTCTCTCAAATCCAAAATGCAAGCCGTACCATCTTTGGAACTTGTAGCCATAAGATTGGTGTTCTCTGAGTTGAAATCAATCGTATTTATCCTAGCTTCATGTAAATTCCTTCTTGAAGATGATTTTCCTGCTCTTAAATCCCACATATCAAGGATGACTTAGATGTCTCAGATAAACAGGGGTAGTTATGATATTTGCTGCGTTAAATAGCTGAATTAGATACACACATAGCACTTCCATTTGCCTCCACTCTTCCATTTTAACATTCACTTATAATCCTGGTCCCACGTATCCAAATATGAAAACACCTCCTTTAATTCAGTAGCAGCTATGAGCATTTTATAAGGTGTGTCCCATTTTTTTAATCATCGATTATCAAGCTTTTTGTACTCGGTACTTGAAGATGGTGTTTCAGAGTTATAAATCTTTCGTCACGATCTTTCTTCACCACAGGTTCTGAAGAACTTTTCTTCTTCTTTCTTGGACTCAACTTAGATGACTTACTTTGAGGCTTGCCATCACATAAAAGGAAGTATACAAATCACAAACAAATAGAAATAATTTTAGAACGAAATTTAAGCATAGTTTTTAAAGGGTTATCTGCGCCATTGGTCCTAAATTGTTTGTCTACTTCACATAACATAACAGAAACACCAACTGTCAAATTAACCATAAAATATACACAAATGGAAAGGACACAAAACTTTTATCTTGATCTTTAGTTGCACACCAGTCCAAAATATCATCACACTTATATAATTTAGAGATGATCATACATTTATCAAGGTCTTTCTCCTTAATCTAGGAGAAAAACTACATTCAAAGAAGAGGTGATCTCTATCTTCAGCACATATATTACAAAGCACACACTTCATATCTGATATAAGTCTTCAAGGAACTAATCTACACTTAGTGGCTAACCTGTTTAAACAACCACGCCAGCTAATAAAGCTGTGTTATGGGCCTCCAGGACTTCTCCAAATCAGATCAAACCATTTTACTGCAGTTTTTTTTGTTCTCAAGATTTCAACAGTATCATTCACATATAACACACCCTTATCTAAGTATCTTTCTCAGGCATTGCTGTCAATTGTGATTTGCTTAACTGCAAAAGTTTTTTCTAACTCTAGAATCAATAGAGTCTTAGGTTCCAATTGGCGCATTGTTAACCTTTTAAAACTTAAGTTTTATTGTCTAATTAGATACATGATATAATTATCTAATTACAAATTAATCAAAATCAAGAAAATGGACAATGAGACTAGATACAAAAACTAAAACTTATGATGAAAGGTTAAAAATTTACACAACTTGCAAAATTTGGGAATAGAAAAGACAATTTACTTGTGTATTTTCTAATTTAAGTATAACAATTAAATTAGGGGATTTTACAAGAAATATATTTCACAAGACAGTCAAAATTCGAACTTGCTATTAGTTTTTACACTGTATTTGTTTGATGAGATGACTTTACTAATTTAATTCCATACTTTAATTTATCTCTTTTGTCACTTTGTAGAATTGTTTTAATTGTTTTTATAATAATAGTCTTCACTTTTGTTGGAATAATTTTATTTCTAACGATCCTTTCACCTTCAGTGAATATATCTTGAAAAACTAGTTGTATCAATGTCTATATCTATATTTTATCTTAATCATTTTGGGAGTTACTATAACATGGAAGCTAACCAACTGTAAAGTTCATCTATGGTTAGACTTCTTCCTTTTTGTAGGTATTGATATTTTTATTAGAAGAAAATAATTGATCTATTTCATAAGGGAATTGACTAATTGTTATGTTTCGTTACCAAATATGCTTACATTGTGTCTTACTTCAATGAGGATGCCATAATTATCAACTTCGATGATAAAGCTATAACGATCAAAATATAGGAAGTGACATTGATAGGCTTACCTAGATCAACATAAATACTCTTATTTGTGGTTTGAGTCTCATTGAATATAGTGGTGTAAGTAATTGTGAGTTTTCTCACAAAATTTTAAAGATATTTGATCTATTTTACCTGGGTATCGATGATGTCAAATATACCAATATCGTTCTCTTCACCAATCGAAACGAGCTATTTGGATTGAGCCCAATATAAATTTAAATATGAAGCATAAACTTTTAAAAATCGTTAACACCTTGAGGACTCTCAGACATTCATACACGAACAAAGAGTTCTTTTGAATATTCCATTCGCTCTTACCAAGGAGTTCAAGTCTAATGTGACCTAAGTTATAAAATTGAAGGATATATAAAAAATTCAATGCACAATCTTATAAAACACCTATATGAAAAATATCCTCTTAGGAATGAAATCAAATTATAGAAGAGCTCGTACACGATCAAGAGAAACTTCAGGATTATAAGGATAAAAGTGCTAAAGGGCCTAGGACTAAGGCCAAAAAGGAAAATTAGTTGGAAGAAGACTCTGAAAGTGAAGTCTTAAATTGTGGAAGCATTGAGAAGTTGGGAAATGTTATGGGATACCATCAAAGTATAAGAACTTTATTAAGAAGGGATGTTCGATCTAACCAGTCATAAGAATTGAAAAGATGCAAGAATATCCAATGTGTTATCTTTGTCAAAAGATAGGACACATTAAGACTTGTTGTAGAAAGCTCATACTTGAAATGTCAAAGAAGACTAGGCATGCTCAAGCGAGTGTAGAGTACATTCAAGAGAAAATTGATAAAGATAAATATCATCGCAAAAATGTAAGGGCTCTTTGTTCAAAAGAAAGATGCTCCATCATGAATATTCAGTTAATATTCCTTTAACTGAATATTAAAGGTTAAACCTTACACCTTTAAGGAATATTCAGTTAATATTCCTTAAACTTTAAAGGTTTAAGGTTTAAGGTTTAAGGTGTAAGGTTTAAGGTTAAAGGTTAAGGGTTAAGATTAAAGTTAAGGTTAAGGTGACGATGAATATAAGGGTTTAAAGTTTAAGATGTAAGGTTTAAGTTTAAGGTTAAGGTTAATGTTAAGTTTAGGATTAAGGTTAATGTTAAGGATAAGGTTAAGGTTAAGATTAAGGATTAGATTAAGGTTAAGTTTAAGGTCAAGGTTAGGTTAAGGGTAAGGCTAAGGATAAGGTTAAGAATAAGGTTAATAGCTAAGGGGTTAAGGTTATGGATAATAAGTTGAGGGTTAAGGTTAAGCTATAGTTTAAGTTTAAGGTTAAGGTTAAGGTCAAGGTGAAGGTCAAGGTTAAGGTTAAGGTTGAGGTTAAAGTTAAGGTTAAGGTTAAGGTCAACGTTAAGGTCAAGGTTAAGGTTCAAGTTAAGGTTAAGGTAAAGGTAAAGGTAAAGTTAAAAATAAAGTTAAAGGTTAAGGTTAAGTTTAATGTTAAGGTTAAGTTTAAGTTTAAGGTTAATGTTAAGGTTAAGGTTTGGGTTTAGGTTAAGATTAAGGTTAAGATTCGTGTTTTGGTTGGGTTTTTGATTAGGTTAAGGTTAAGGGTAAAGTTAAGGTTAAGGTAAACATTAAGGTTGATAGTTAGGGTCTAAGGTTATGGATAAGGGGTCGAAAAATCGTGTAGGATAACATACTGCTCCCATATTCCCAATTTGGAAAAATATCTTTTAAAAGATCAATGTGGTTTTTATATAGATACAATAAATGAGAAACTTAAAAAAAAAAAATTGAGAGATTTATGAGAAGAATACAATAATAATGAGAGAAATAAGGGTGAGAGAAATAAAGAATTAATAGAAAAAATTAAATACAGGATAGTCTTATAATTTTTATAATTAATAATGTAATTTTTAGTGATATATTTTTACAATAAAATGTACTTCATTTCCGCTATTAAAGTATTATTAAAGAAAAAAAATCAATTTGTTGTAATTTGGTTGTAAAGGTCCAAATCGGATTTGTCCAATTATTCTTAAGTGTTTCAAGATATTATTATTATTATTATTATCTCTACCATATATTTTAATATTATTTTCCTTCATTAACTTTTCGAAAAATCGTGTAGGGTAATACACTGCTCCCATATTCCCAATTTAAAAAAATCATTTAAAAGATCAATGTTGGTTTTTTATAGATATAACAAATGAGAAAATAAAAAAAGTGAACATTTCAAGAGATTTTTGAGAAGAATAAAATAATAATAAGATAAATAAAAGAGTGATTTAAGGTTTTTTGTTTCAAAATATAATTTTTTTTTATTAAGTAAATAAAGATTAGTTAATGGTATTAATGATAAGTGGGGCCAGAATCAATCTTGGCCACCATTTATATTTAGCCAGATTTAATCTTCACACCACTTATGTGAGTAAATCTGGACCGTAGAAAATCTCTGAAATATAATATATATATTACAAATGACAATACATCACCCATCATAATCAATTTTTTCCCCATGTTAAATAAATTATTGGAATTATATTTATAAACGTATATAATAGATTACTTTATTAAACCATGGTCTTCCACTTATTAACTACACTCGACATAATCAGATCTATTCGTCTATTAACTAATTAGTAACAAATTTGGTCCAATTTTTATAATAAAGCCTTTCATTTTATAGGTTTGGTCCCATGGGAAGTTTTCTATAAAGCAAATGGGCCATTTCAATAATTTATTCTCATCCTTATTATATAGATTAAAACTTACGTCATACTCTTATTTCTTAAGACACATCTCTCTCTCTCTCTCTCTCTCTCTAAATTCATCAATTATATACTACCTTAATGACATCTAAAATATCTTGCAGTATAGCCTTGATATATATTTTCCAAATACCAAAATAGATTTGATCACTTTCTGGTTATAAATTTAGTGTTTCTAATTCGTATCTTGATGGTAAGTATCTTCAAAGGGTACATATTCCTCAATAATCAAATTTATATTGTCTGAATTGAGTAACTTTAAATTTTGTTACTATCTAAACATTTAAACTTGATGAATTATTATATATATTGTAGAATTAATTTGATCTCGACTATCATATAATACTTTTTATTTTAAATTTAATTTATAGGCATAAGTATATGTATGTTTATGTGCTCAAATGAGAAATTTTGAGTTTGATATTGAAAATTTGGTATTTTTGGATAATATGACCGATAAACAATTTTCGATTTTGTTCAGTCTTTATATTCATTTATAATTTTATTTTATGTTGGATTATAAATTATTATATACAACACTTATAATTTATTTATGTGTACCAGCTCATAAAGAAAGAATAATACATACTGATACCTAATCATTTGATGGATTGTATTTTTAATTTATGTGGTCTTTGTTGTAGGTTCTTCATTCAATAAGGAAATACTATAATTATACAATCCATCTTGTCCTTATAATTATAGTATTTCCTTATTGAATGAAGAACCTACAACAAAGACCACATAGATTAAAAATACAATCCATCAAATGATTAGGTATCAGTATGTATTATTCTTTCTTTATGAGTTGGTACACATAAATCAATTATAAGTGTTGTATATAATAATTTATAATCCAACATAAAATAAAATTATAAATGAATATAAAGACTGAACAAAATCAAAAATTGTTTATCGGTCATATTATCCAAAAATACCAAATTTTCAATATCAAACTCAAAATTTCTCATTTGAGCACATAAACATACATATACTTATGCCCATAAATAAGATTTAAAATAAAAAGTATTATATGATAGTCGAGATCAAATTAATTCTACAATATATATAATAATTCATCAAGTTTAAAATGTTTAGATCGTAACAAAATTTAAAGTTACTCAATTCGGACAATATAAATTTGATTATTGAGGAATATGTACCCTTTGAAGATACTTACCATCAAGATACGAATTAGAAACACTAAATTTATAACCAGAAAGTGATCAAATCTATTTTAGTATTTGGAAAATATATATCAAGGCTATATTGCAAGATATTTTAGATGTCAGAATTATAACGACGATAAAATTAAGGTAGTATATAATTGATGAATTGAGAGAGAGAGAGAGAGGGATGTGTGTTAAGAAATAAGAGTATGACGTAAGTTTTAATCTATACAATAAGGATGAGAATAAATTATTGAAATGACCCATTTTCTTTATAGAAAACTTCCCATGGGACCAAACGTATAAAATGAAAGGCTTTTTTATAAAAATTGGACCAAGTCTGTTTCTAATTAGTTAATAGACGAATAGATCTGATTATGTCGAGTGTAGTTAATAAGTGGAAGACCATGGTTTAATAAAGTAATCTATTATATACGTTTATAAATATAATTCCAATAATTTATTTAACATGGGGTAAAAATTGATTATGATGGGTGATTTATTGTCATTTGTAATATATATATTATATTTCAGAGATTTTCTACGGTCCAGATTTACTCACATAAGTGGTGGCCAAGATTAAATCTGGCTAAATATAAATGGTGGCCAAGATTGATTCTGGCCCCACTTATCATTAATACCATTAACTAATCTTTATTTACTTAATAAAAAAAATTATATTTTGAAACAAAAAACCTTAAATCACTCTTTTATTTATCTTATTATTATTTTATTCTTCTAAAAAAAACTCTTGAAATGTTCACTTTTTTTATTTTCTCATTTTTTATATCTATAAAAAACCAACATTGATCTTTTAAAAGATTTTATTTAAATTGGGAATATGGGAGCAGTGTATTACCCTACACGATTTTTTAAAAAGTTAATGAAGGAAAATAATATTGAAATATATGGTAGAGATAATAATAATAATAATAATAATAATAATAATATCTTGAAACACTTAAGAATAATTGGGCAAATCCGATTTGGACCTTTACAACCAAATTACAACAAATTGATATTTTCTTTAATAATACTTTAATAGCGGAAATGAAGTACATTTTATTGTAAAAATATATCACTAAAAATTACATTATTAATTATAAAAATTATAAGACTATCCTGCATTTAATTTTTTCTATTAATTCTTTATTTCTCTCACCCTTATTTCTCTCATTATTATTGTATTCTTCTCATAAATCTCTCAAAATTTTAATTTTTTTAATTTTATCATTTATTGTATCTATATAAAAACCACATTGATCTTTTAAAAGATATTTTTCCAAATTGGGAATATGGGAGCAGTATGTTATCCTACACGATTTTTCGACCCCTTATCCATAACCTTAGACCCTAACTATCAACCTTAATGTTTACCTTAACCTTAACTTTACCCTTAACCTTAACCTTAACCTAATCAAAAACCCAAACCAAAACGCGAACCTTAACCTTAATCTTAACCTAAACCCAAACCTTTACCTTAACATTAACCTTAAACTTAAACTTAACCTTAACATTAACCTTAAATTTAAACTTAACCTTAACCTTTATCTTTATTTTTAACTTTACCTTTACCTTTACCTTAATTTTAACTTGAACCTTAACCTTAACCTTAACCTTAACTTTAACCTCAGTCTTAACCTTAACCTTGACCTTAACCTTAACCTTAAACTATAGCTTAACCTTAACCCTCAACTTATTTTCCATAACCTTAACCCCTTAGCTATTAACCTTATTCTTAACCTTATCCTTAGCCTTACCCTTAACCTAACCTTGACCTTAAACTTAACCTTAATCTAATCCTTAATCTTAACCTTAACCTTATCCTTAACATTAACCTTAATCCTAAACTTAACATTAACCTTAACCTTAAACTTAAACCTTATATCTTAAACTTTAAACCCTTATATTCATCGTCACCTTAACCTTAACTTTAATCGTAACCCTTAACCTTTAACCTTAAACCCTTAAACCTTACCTTGACCTTGAACCTTAAACCTTACAACCTTATCTTCATCTTCACTTTAACCTTAACCCTTAAACCTTAAACCTTAAACCTTGAATATCAAGCCTTAACCTTTACATTCACCTTCATCTTAAGTTCAACCTAAATCTTAACAATAACCTTAACCTTGAAGTTAAAACTTAACCTTAATCTTCAACCTTGAACCTTGAATCTTGAACCTTGAACCTTGAACCTTAAACATTAAACCTTAAACCTTAAACCTTAACCTTAAACTTAACCTTAACTTTAAACCTTAACCTTAACTTTCATCTTAAATGTAACCTTAACCTTAAACAGATAAAGAATCATCACGCTAATATTCGACCTTAAACCTGGAATTTTGTTAAACCTTAAACGTTTAATCTTAAACCTTAACCTTAATCTTAAAGTTAAATTTAATCTTAACCTTGACTTAAAATTTAACTTTAACCCTTAACCTTAAACTCAACCTTAACCTTAACCTAACCTTCTTCTTGATGAGCAACCAAAATAAAACATGAACCCTAACTTTAACGTTGACCTTCACCCTTGGAACATGTGTTTAATTTCCGTTAACAAAACAAATTTTTTCTTCTGTGTCTTCAGACACGGGTTTAACCTAGTAATTTAATATTTCTGAGATACTTCTTTTCGTTTTATAAACTTTACTTTGCAAAATCTCGAGGCCTGTGTATATAGAACATGCATATTACAATTTATTTCTTTTCTCTTATTCTGATTTATAGGCTTGTGTATACATACTAGAAAATGAGTCTCTTACTAACGTCAGATTACTTCTTCATACAGAATAGAAAACATTTTACATACTAGAACATTTTATTCATTCATTTTTGTACATCATTAAGCATTACAAAATCATAAGATAGAGATAAAAAAGAAGCAACTTCATTAACTTCATTGAAATTCTTAATAATTTATGTGTTAGTTTTTTTCCATATAGTTTTGTCGTTGTATCCTGAAGAGTGAATACAACAAACGTAAGACACCGGTACGTGACCTAAATATCTTAAAGTCATTGGATCCAATTCGAGTCTCGATAAGTAACATTATTTATTCATTAATGTTTTCTTTTATTTATGCATTAGTTTTCATATCGTTTTATTGGTTTATACAAGTTGTATAAACCAGAAAATATTTTCTTTTCATTTTATAAACTCTACTTTTCAAAATCTCTAGGTTTATATATATAATACATGAATGTTACATTCTATTTCTTTTCTCTTATTTAGATTTACAGGCTTGTGTATACATTATATAAAATGACTCGCTTACTAAAGCCAGATTTTTGCTTAATATAGAATAAGGGGAAAATACTGAACAACGTGAAAAAAACCTGAGACGGGTGATAACTCAAGAACAGAATATTGTGTACCCGCGCACGAACACCCATTGGACCAGCCGATAGGCCATAAAAGTTCAATGGTTTTTACTTTAAGAGGTGGCAGCAAATGATGTTTTTCTACACGACCAATCTAAGCTGATAATAGTAAGATAGTCACACCACTCCAATTTGGATTAAAAAAAAGAAAGAAAGGGTCAAATCACAAGGTTGTCGTCTTATTCAAAACCTATACGCTATGACTATGCACAACCGCCAACAAAATTTTTGTTCTTTTTACCATTTACCAACTTGATGTCGATAAATCCACGAGTCTAGAAATTCATTTCTGCCAATTGAACCTTCTCGAACTGTTTCTTTTTAAGAGCCCAAAAGATTTGTGCCAAAATAAGTGATGCTAAGAAGAACAAAAGGCCTTGAACACGAAATGGATCTTGAAGTACTATTTATGCATCTCCCTGACCAAATCCGCCCACATTAGGATTACTCGTTAATGGTTGATCAAATTTGATAGATTCATCTGAAAGAAGAAGTTCCTATCCTGGATGGATACTATCAATCACTTGACGTTCATCTGATGCATCTGTTATGGTTATTTTATATCCCCCCTTCTCTTTTCGTATGATTTTGTTTACTATACCTGCTGATGTAGCATTATAAACTGTATTGTTAATCTTGCTCCCGTCGGGATAAATCTAACCCCTTCCCCTGTTCCCACCTACGTATATAAAAACAGATCTATTTCTCAGTAGCAGTGTTACAAAATAGAAGTAATGTACTACGAAATAGAACGTAGAGGAGGTAGGATGGGCAGTTAGTCAGATCTAGTATGGATCGTACATGGACGGTAGTTGGAGTCGGTGGCTCTCCCAGGGTTCCCTCATCTGAGATCCCTGGGGAAGAGGATCAAGTTGGCCCTTGCGAACAGCTTGATGCACTATCTCCCTTCAACCCTTTGAGCGAAATTTGGCAAAGGAA